>VWZK01010177.1:587555-631055 GCA_013396935.1 Baryphthengus martii | reverse complement strand
TTTTTTTTTTTTTTTTTTTTTAAACCAGTAAAAATATTACATACTCGTCATCCTGTCTGGAGCTTGCTGAGCAAGTTTTATTCTATTATTTTAACCTTGGTTTTCCATTTCTAAATCACGTCAAGCAGAGGCTTTTCTTCTTCTGAAAGAAACTCCTACATGGGCTAACACCATGCTGCCAGAAGAGACTAAAATGCATGGACTAGACCAGATACACTTGCATTTCAAGTGCGCTTAGAATTTCAATAGGTTCCAGGATAGTGTAACCACCTACTCTTTCATGTGAGAAAGAACACAGGGCTAGGAAGCACCTCTATTGCCTTGTTTTCATATGCAAAAACATTAAATACACTCCCTATCGACATTTTTAAAGCAACAAACTGCACAGAGACAGCTTCAAGTAGACAGCTCTGTTTCAGAAGAGGAGGTGATTTTAAGGGGGGGAGGAAATGGAGCCAACTTAAGATTTTCTTTATTATTGCATTGGTAATGCAGCCAGGACTGTAATAAATGGGTTCCCTTTGTCTGGCTGAAACTGGGTCATTAACACGAGCAAAGCTCTGTGATTCTGCCCTTCCCTGGGAGATTCTGGATGTCACAGCATCCAGACAGACAGCTGAGGCACCAAAGTTTAACACAGATCAGTCAACTGAAAATGCCTTTGGGCAAGAAGACCCAATAACCTCAATCACAAAACACTTTACGTGTGGGTAAATGCCTGCTTATAGAAAGCACACCCTGGCACGAAGTCTGTTCTGCCCATGACCCTTTGACAACCCTTTGCGGTGGATCTTTGCAGGAAGCAAAAGCAGTACCGGGCAGGTAAGAATACAAAGACAAGCATGCAAAATCACATGAGGTCAGAGCATTGGCACTCAATGTTCTGTTATAAAGCATGTTACTTTTTTAGAAAGAGTTAGTCAGAAACTTATTAAAGTGAAATGTAGCTTTGCAACACTTGCTTAATAAACAATTTTCACCTACTACAAAACAGAATTGTTTCGTTACACATCTGAATTAAATGGGAATGCTTTTGCACATTTCTTGGTGAGTTACATTCTAGATGAAAGCAATGTTTTGTAACTAAAAAAAAAATAAAGCACGCTTTCCCTGTTAAAGGAAGAGGTTTGTAAGATGTGAGCTTGACAAAGAGACGTATTATCAATGAGATGGAGCTTGGAAAGAAATTCATACACTAACTATACAAAAATTAATCAGACAGCCTTGACTGTGCTATTAATGATTTTAGACTTCATGCATTGTCTGGGATTTCTAGAGGTTTTGCATTTATAGTACAATAGGGTATTTGTAGGACCTGTACTCGAGTGACATTTGATTGATTGTATATACTCTGAGAGAGAATGATTTAAATGCAAAACATATTGCTGTAACATGGGAACAAAGAAGTGAAAGATACTTTCTAATTAAAACATGGAATTTTTGATCCTAATCTCAGCCATTATGGGGCAAATGAAGAGCAGCATATAGAGCAATTTGCAAATTTCTCATCACCTCTCCCCACCAACTGTCTTTATGTCACAAAATGCCAATTCAGTAAAACAGAATGCATTTCTAAAGGAAATTTTGTTTTCTAAAGACAAAGTTTTTGTTGTCAAAACACCCTGTTACAACATTTTCACAGGAAAACTTCCACATTTCTGCTAGAAAAACTTTTTCATTTTGAAATGTAACCGTTTAGAGAAAAAAAAAAAATGAAGAGCTTTCAAACTCCCAAATAAACTGTTCTGAATGACTGATTTGTTCAAGATTCTTCTGTCATGAAAATTGTAAATATCTAAACACATACCAGAAAAAAAAAAAAAAAAAGTAGTATATTTAAAATTCTTTTGTTAAAAGCAGGAGCAGGCTCTCCTTGAGCTGCAGAGATGGGCAGAGTGTGGGGAGCCCTGGCAGTGTTTACCCTTTCTCTGCAGTAACCACTTGGGTCACTGTGGACAGCATGAAGCAGTGTCCCAGCAGGAGCGGGGCTCCGTGAGGCAATTGCTCACTTTCCACTTGGACTAAGTGCTGGCATAGGCACCCGCAGCCCCAGTCCCTCCCTGGGCTTGCAAGGTTCTGCTGGCACATGATGTGGGTGGGTCTGCTCACATTGCCCGCAGTTCTCACCCATCAGTCTCCAGGAGAACAAAATAACCAACAGTCAATGTTCTGCAGGTCTGCTGCTGAAGGGGATCGTGCCCAGCAAGAGAAGAGTTCATGCTGGATGTGGCCAACAGAGCTGCATGACTTTTAATATCTGTACACTAAGGCAATTTAAACAAGCACTCGAGCCCACTTAATTGCTTATTATAGTTTAATTTAGACAGTGCCAATAACTGACTAGCTCTGGGGGTATTTTTGGAATTAAGCTACCTAAGGAGAATACTCATCTAAGAAATCCATATGGCAGGAAAGAAGGGTAAAATTGCTAGCAGGAAACAGTAAAATTTTCCTTCCCAGTGCTATGCTTCAACTTACATATTTTGAATTGGTTTTTTTTTTCACTTTCCTCATTTAGAGTTGCACACTTTTAATCCTGTTTTGTTTGTTTGTTTTCTTTACATTCTAGTCCATACAGACTATATTGTGCTTGTCCAGGGACAGAGAATGATTTTACAATTTAGGGGTACAGCATGCCATGCCATTCACTATTGGAAATTCAAAATCATTCAGATTCAGAAACATCGTAATTCACTGCTAAAGACAGTATTTTAAACTTTTCTGTCTCCATCCCTTCAGGGTACTTCACAACTTGATATTTCTGGATCAGACTTCATTATCCAGGTAATCATTTCAATTTATCAGTGCTTTGGATCCTCTGGTATTCTCAGCTAGGATGGTGTCATGTCTATCAATCACTAGACTGTTTCCACATACTCAATTTTCTTTTATCTCCTTCAGTCTTCAAAAAATCTCGATAAAGTTACTTGGGTGCGTACCAGACACAGACACCGCTTACTGATATGTAGAAATTATGGGAGCCTTAAGAATCATTTTAATTCTAGGTACTGCATATTATTATTTGCATTAGGGGAGACTTTAGAGATCCACCAGTGCTTCTGAACTAGACGCATGGAAATAAAAAAGCATTATGATGCTTTTCCTGGAAAGCTTATAGTTCAGTCAAACCCTAAATGTTACGTGTAACGAACAAGAGTAAGGATTTGACAAAGCAAAGAGGAAATTGAGGCTCTTAGGGCTATACCCATTAACTGGATCATAGAAAACATAGGTCTGACAAGGGACTGAAAGGAGAATTAGACCAATACAAGGCAGATTTTGAAAAGGGCGTCGAAGGAAAGGGCAAGAATTAGTATTTAGAATGAGTAGAAAACAAATTATCAAAAGGCTTTGAGGGAGGAGGAGCAAACTACCTGGACATGCCTGTTGCTTCCCCTTCTCTTCAAGAGGCAGTCTAATCCTAGATTTGAAAATATGCACCACTAGCGTCACATCAAAACTCACCTCAATCTAAATATAGTACTGACATAGAAAGAAAATTATGAGTTCAATACAGATGTAGCAGCCCTGAGACTACTGAATTTGCTGTACCAATTACCTACCTGCAATATTACATATTCTCCAGCCAAATACTATTAGTGTGCTTCTCAAAGCAATTCAAAGAGACTGCTGTACTTCATCGAATCATTTCTGGACATCCCATAAGCTTTGAAGAGAATCATGGTTCTTAAGAGTAAAGCAAACAAGACCATTTGTTCACAAGTTTCAGTACAACGGGGTTTTCAAAAACTTGTTTGTTTCTTCCATGTTTTTTCCTACTTGAATTTTTATATTTGTTTAGAGGTAAGAAAAATCTTTGCATTTCTCAAATGCTAGCTTTTTTTTTGTGTTCTTTTAAGAGAGCAAAAGGTAGTTTTTCAATACTCCATTAAACAAGGACTCACATCTGCCAGTCTGCAGGGAAAGCAGGCTGAGGCATCAAAAGTATGGCAGTTAGTGAATTTAATCCTTCTGATGCGGTCAGTCTGCAATGTGATCTGATTAAATTTCAAGATTCAAACATGAAGTCCAGTACTGCAGGTCCAGAGATAAGTAAACAAATAGTATGAAGGAGCAGTCTGCTGTGGGCTTAAATAAACCCTAGACTCCACAGTTCAGGTTAAGATTGCTAAGGAATGTAAGCCAGGTGGATTGATTTAACACAGCATTAAAAACCCATCTGGAAAAGAAAAACTTGTACATCGAAAAAATAATCATGAAACAATCTTCCCTGTATAAAATAATTAGCAGAATGTGTGATATATAAAATAAATTTCTGCACATATACCCACACTGCCACCATCAGCCTCGCTTTCTCATTTATTTAGGTGAACCTGTAACTGGCAAACAGGCACTTACTCATGGGTAACAGTGGAGGTGCTGAGCTGCTGGAGACTTCGACATCGCTGCAAAATAGAGTATGTGTTCATATGTATTTTTGCAATGGACACTTGCTGTGCAATATTATCTTGTCTCTACAGATAAATTAGTTGCATCATGCTCCTGCCAGCTTGATTTGTTTAGCCTTTACAGAGTACAGGGTACATGGAGTTTCTTGTGATTGAATCTCACATAAAAGGTAAACCTGAGAGTTTATTCTACACTATGCTATACATTCACCAAGGCAGCTAAAGCATTTGCTGACTTGATGTTAAAAAGAAGGCTATAAAATATACCAGGAAAGTCTTGAAACGTCACTCACTTGACATAGCAATAAGAGCCCTGCATTAAGATGCAGAGCTGATTTCCCTGATCCATGAAATTGCCTGGATATTTAAGGCATTCCCAAAAAGAACGAGCATGAAACTCACCCTCCATGCCTGGCACAAGGACACTGTGGGTTTTGTGTTCTCCAAGAAACACAGAGCTCAAAATTACAGAGATAAATATTCTTTAAGAGAGGACCTAAACACAATTTCCCTCCTTTCTCAAGCAAGAAGAAATAAGCACTCAGAATGTCTTAAATGCTGGAAGACGGTTATGCTTGCTGACACACTGTTCAGAGATGCTCAGGTTCTCTGTTATGAGTTGATGCAAGAACCTCTTACAACAAAACACAAAGTGTGCAAGTGTGTGATCACCTTTGGAGAGGGACATTTGTCCCTCTCATTAAGAGCTGACAGGTCTGGAATAGGCACAATCTGCGGACAATTGTGAAAAAGACTATGAAGCAATATATCATATTATTTTACGGTCTGAGACCAAAGATATGGTTCAGATTTCCTTAGCAAAGGTCCATTTCCAGCTGCTGATGGGTAACAAAAGACCCATCTACACTTCAAAAGCATTGGTGAGCTGAGGGTCAGGTGTAAGTATAATTTCTTCCAAAGACCCATGCAATGCAAGTACACAAACTGCAGTAATGGGGGAATCTGAAAGGACCATAAATTCCCTAGAACACCGTCCTGCAAGGTTCTGCTAATTTAGATTGAATGGAGGACAGCAACCAGAAGGAAAAAAGTACAGCAACAACGGAGCTGTATGTCAGATTATAAACAGCTTCCCAGTAGGTAACTAGGAAGGCTTCAGTCCAAGAGACAGCACTGAAGTATCCTGACATTGCAACACATGGTATATCTGAACGAAACCTGCACACACCAGCAGGTTTCACACCAGCACAACGAACACGTGACATTGGCAGACAATCTTGTAACTGATTTCTATCCAAAAATCACACTGAAAGGGTAATCTCCTTTAAATCTGGTACAAGCATTGCACATACGATTTTCAGCATCTCCATGGCAAACACAGACCTGGGACTCATGCTTAAACTGAGGCCTAAGATTTTCCTCAGACATGGATTGTCCACAAAGAGAGAATTTCCTAGTCCTTTTCAGATCAAATTCTCAATCAGTTTTTGTCTTCAGAAAGGCTGATAGCTCTTCTCATTTTTTTAGTAAAGCTCTACACTGACCATTTCAACACCTAGTACTCTTCCTCTGCTTCCTGTATTTTTTTTCCTACACAGTACATATTATATTTCTACAGGTATAGAAAATTATACAGAATATGAATAGAATGGACTCTTGAAGCCATCTGGTATGTGACCCCATTCAAAGCAAGATCAGCTACACCTAATTAACTCCTGATATACGCTTGCCTACCCTATTAAAACAGAGTATCCACAAACTCCCTTGGATATTTATTGTGATGCTTTGCTACTCTTACTATTAGAATATTTTTCTAATGTTTAGTCTGTTCCAGAAATTTTAATTAAATGTTCCCTTAGAGGAAGAACGGATTACTGTGCATTCTGATGCACAAGAAAAAGACATACAGAAACATACGATACATTGAATTTAAGGTTCATAAATTATTTGTAGATCACATAGGTGGTTCTTCAAACTTTCTGATTCAAAGTAGTTTAAGTGGAACCAGCTATTTATGTATCCATCCTATTGTTAATTTTAAAGGAGATCTTGATCATAGTAATTTCTTCCTCAATTCAAGGCTTGAAAGCTCTTAAGTTCTCTGAAGAAAATAGTGGTCAGCATTTTTGAATGATGAAGACCCCAAAGTGATGATGATAAATTACAATGTAGCCCAATGATGCGGAAAAGTAAAGAAACACAAACTACTAACCTCTGATTTATGAGCACACACTCCTTATTACAGAGTCTAGGGTCTCACAGCTGTAAGAGCAGGTCATTTTCATTGCAACGCTTATTACAAGTGTGAGAAGGAAGCATGAAGGGTGGCTACCATTTTGCAATGTACTGGAGAGATTAACACTTAATGCTCTTTGTCTCCAGTACAAATACAAAATGATACAGAATTTCCTGCCTTTTCAAGGCCTAAATAAGGATATGTTACTGTTCACAATCACAGAAGGTGGTAAATTTTGCATATAGTTTAGCTGATTCATATGAGCAAATTTTCTCACATTTTAATATAATTATTCCTACAAACCTTTTCTTTACACAGAAAAACAAATTGTCCAAGATATTAAAAGAAATCCTATGATCTGCTTGTTAAAATATGTTGGTGTTGATGACAAAATTTACTTCAGGAAATACTTAAACTGAGACTTTCACCTATCAACAGGCATTTCCAGTGAAACTCATCCAATGCACTTAAAGTCACAAGCTGAGGAATCTGTTTTGTTGCAGTGCTGAAGTAAACTGTATTATATTCCTTCATCACTCCCCAGCTTCCCAAACCTTGGGGATTTTCTGATTTCTACTTCTCTCTCCCTATTACTTCTCTGTTAAATATTCAAAGCAGGCAACAGAAAGGACTAGGAAAAATAAGGTCAATACAGCAAATTGGAAAGAAGTAAAACATTTCTATATGCCATCGTTTCATTGTTACAGTTATCTTAATCAACCCAAAAAGCTTCTTTGAGACATCTAATTTGATTTTACAATGTGCTAACCCATAGCCATATTTGACTTTCCTTTGATTCCAAATGTAAAAAATAGCCTTTATCTAATGTTCAGGCATATAATCTAACTACACATGCATTTGCATTTGCATTACGAGGCAGTGAAACATGGCTGGAGAGCCATCTTGGATGTTATCTATGTTATTACTCAAGTGGAGAGTATAATCATAAATCCTTCTCTTCCTCTCCACCACCCCTCCCCCCATCCTTTTTTTTTTCCAGAAGTACTCTTAGAATCTGTTTTTAAGCTTCACTAGCTCCATTACATTTGAACTTCAGTAACAAGAATGTGATATGAATATGTAGTGAGAAAGCATAGAGAAAAGATATATTTTCATAATGTGGTTCAGTTTAACTGTTCCTATAATTAGCTACAACTCATTAAGCAATAAAAAGACAAACAAAAAGATTATGAATGGAAGGGCAATATTTTTTCCATAAAACAAACACAAACTTAAACAGATGCCTCTTTTCTAAGGCTTTCCTTGCATAAATACACCCAGCAGCTTAGAAAAGATATTTTCATGATTGAAATCTTTGTCTAGAAAGAAAATCTGTAAACATCCTGTGCCATTTTAATAAAAAGTATTTACAGATATTGTACACTTGGGATTTTTTTATCTCAAGGATAAAATAATGATACAGCAGTGGTCTGCAGATGACTAGCTTTGATCTTTTATGAGTTCTTATAATTGTCTCCTAATTTGTATTCTGCATAATAAGCACTCACCTTCACTGTTTGTCCAGCTTCGGGGCCATCCTGTAAGCAAGGAGAGAAGTCTTAGGTTAGAGGAACGAACAAGGATCACACAGGAATTTGCAAATATTACTCAGTAATCATTTACATCCAATTTCATTGTATGTTAATTTAGCATATTTTCCTGGGGACCGTTCAACACAGATTTTTGACAATGCGCCTTTCCATATCAGGCCATCGGCAAAGTGAGAAACTGTATCTTAGACCACAAAAATGATAGCTATTATTTTTCATTCTTTCAGATCATATTTTTGAATAGCTAGCAATACATTTATGATCTTTGTGGAGATAAAATCAGGCACATAAGAAAGAATTTAATCAAAGCATACTTGCTTAAATTCTTATTCTAATGAAATGGGCTTAGTGTCCTGATTTGCTTTAAATAAAGCTCTTTTTTTGGTATAAAAAAACCCCAGCAGAAATAACTGAAAGGTCAGAACCAATACCATATTTACATGGCCATATCTCTCTGCCTGCATATAAAGAGCTGTGAGCCTGTCAGCAGCAACCACCTGTTTCCATCACAAGCTGTGAGTTACCTCCTGAACAGGTAGATGTGGCTGCCTTCTCTAAGTCAATTCTGCAAACACTTCTTTAAAGGAAGAGTATTTGCTGAAATCCTCACATGCAAGCACTGCATTTGTGAGCGTTTGCAGGCTTATTGAAAAGTTTTGCAGTTATCAAGTTACCCACACTTTTCAGCAGGTTTGCCTTTTAGTTTTTTCAATGGCAAATCTGGCAGACTGCAATGCGATACTGTGCTTCTCTTTTTTTTATTATTATCTTGCATTTACTGCCCCTTGAGGTTCAAATGCCCTTTTGTCATTGGACTAGAGAAGATGGTTGAAAGCTTGATAAAACAAAACATTAAATCTTTTTTAGCTGACTGGTTTACAAACCTGAATTGAAATAGTGAGCGAGGTGCCGCAGAAGTGTTTCTCCACCACATTGCCAACCCTTTGCGCTGTACGAAATAAATCGGCCACTTCCTCAGGACACAAGTCACGGAAACGCTCTACGGGCCGCAGAGGACAAACAAGGACATCTGAAGGTGGTATTGTCAAGGCACAAATCCAATTGCGAGTGGTCCAGAAGGACAAGGGTCTCAGTGCTCAGCCTGTAACCTACTTCTGATCATTTTCGAATTACCTAAACATTTATTCTCCAAGGATTAGAGCAAGAGCAACTAAAACATAGGCAAAATTCAGAGAATCATATGATGTTTTGTTCAGATGTTTTCTCATATCCCTCAGATATGGGCAAAATGACTAAACTAAGGTCTGTACGTTACTACTGAGATATATAAAGGAAAGCAAAGTTTTCACAGACTCAAACACCCCAAAAGGCAGAGATATTTTCTTTTGTTATTAAAAATGGGGGAAAGCCAATGGAATTTAAGATAGGTTTGGATGTGTGATCTGAGACAGTGGTTTTACAATACTTTTCTGCATATGTGGTATGTATTTTTGAAAATCTTGACCTTAGCACTCTAATTTTAGGTACCTAAATGTGAAAAGCTGACACTACGCTGATAATAGCAGATCACTTATTTTTACACCACGTTAACTACCATTAACAAGGAATGCCCACCTGTTACAAATATTACGGTTTCAGAAATACATTAATATCTTAATGAAGACTGTACCTTTTAAATGTAGTGTTCACAACACTGTAAACATACTTTGATTTTATTTTACTGTAGTGACGGCACTTTGAGTCAGTGAATGAAGCTATAAAGTAAACAATGGAAATATACAGACACCATTCACAGTCATCTGATCTGCTGTGTTCACAGAAATTAATAATTGCTATGATTCCTCACTTGAAAGTCAAATTCCTAACATTATTAATAGGGTCTAGAATTCTTTGCAGAGCATCAGTCATGTAAATCTAACAAGTACATACTTGGGATCTGATTCTCATTTCAATTCCCTGCAGATAGAATTTTTTTTTTCTTCCTTACAGTATTGTGTTTGCAGAATAAAGACCTTAAAATCACCTTTAACATCACTTGAACTTTCATGACCAAAGGCTATGAAAATTAACAACTTCTTATTTTTTTCAGTATTAAAGCAAGTGTTCAAAGGACTGTTTGAAGAAAATTAAGTTCCATGCTATGGTATTACAGTCATCTTTATTTTTACTGCATCTTGAAGCCTGCAGGTAAACAGGAATATTCTCTATACTCCAGGAAAGGTAACAAGGAGATGCTCTGTAGTTAACAAGTTCACACAAAGGTTACATCAACCTGATATTCAAGAACCACATGAGACTTTTGAAATAAAGAAAGATTAATACATGCAAAAGATGGCTTATTTCCATAAACACAGAGACAACGTGTTTACATTCACCAAATTTATTGTAGGAATCTCATTTATTATTCTGATTAGAGAGAAAAAGAGGTATTTTCTGTAAGGAAAGAAGTAGAGTCAGGTTTTAATCATTTTCCAGAGTCCAGATGAGGACAGCCAAGATTGTAATGGATATTAGCTAAAATGGGAGCAGACTTTTTGAGTGAGCTCCACAGCTAGCAGCTCCCAACAGAACAGAATAAGACTGGCCCCAGCTGTGAGTGTTAATCTGCTTTGAAAATCTGGTGCTCATGTTTTTTCAGTAGAGCATCAGCTATGCCACCACTATTCTCTTTTTCTCTTGTTAAATACTTATGGTACTGAAAGTTAAAAAAGGAAAAACATGTATTTAGAAAACAGGGACTTGGAAATAAACCAATCCTGAATGGGGACAAAAAGCCTAGTTTTTTTGGGGGGGGTTTAGTTCTAAAATGCTGTGCCTCTTGGCAGCCTACTGGGCATAATAAAACTCCTGTAATTTACCTGTGCCTTCCCAGCACACTGTACAAACCTCTATAAAGAGTCCTATTGACTGAACTTAGGGCCCAAGGGAAGAGCCGGAAACTTACTTGGCAGACCTGATTTCCATACCAGGAATAAAGGAATAGAAAAACTAATTAATTTTACTCATAAAAAGTAAATCCATGTCAACACTAAAACAGGAAAAAGGACATTCGTTTAATCTGAGTTCATTTTTCAAAAGGAGAGAAGGGAAGCTTTTACCCTTAGGGCATCTGATACTTAAGTAGATAATTATGCTTCTTCTGCAGCACTGCTTTATTAACATGGGTCAATGAACCATTTATAAATGAAGAATTTCCCCTCGCTTACCTCTAGCAAAATCGCCGCTTATATTAAGACAAGTTTCCTTTTCTTCTTTAGAATTTTTTCACAGCATTCTCTCACCCTCTCAGACTCGCACACGCTTCACCAGCAATTGTTTGTTCTCTGCCTAGCTCAGGGCCACAGCCACTGGTATGAATTTTTGCATTAATCATAGTTTCTACAACCTTATATTAACACTGTACTACTTGCCACTGTGATGCATTGTGAAAAACATGGGCTAAATGCTGCTTGTGAGAGCTTTTGTTCCCATAGCACATAGCAGAGCGAGAGAGTGGGGCGTGAGTGCTGGTTGTGACCAAGACAGGATATCTGTTTTCTTAATTCTATCACTAATCTACTCTGTCATTTGGGCAGGTTGTCTCTGTACTTCTCTCTCTCTCCTCTTCCACACTTTATCTGTCTTATCTACTTCGATAGCATTTGCCAGTTGGTGAAATGGATGTTTTCTTATTAAGCCGTGAGGCTTTCTGCTCATGTGGAGCTGTGAAGCGCTCCCGCAATATCAAACGATACACTCATAAACCATGTCGTTTTGCAAAAAGGATTTTCGCTTCCTCCTTACGTTACCAAGACTCATTTACAACTCAAACTACATTTTAACCATATTTCTGTCTTTGAATGTGATAAATAATTCAAAGGCACAATCACACACTGGAGCATCTTTACCGAACTTTCCATCATTTCAAAATAATTCTACAAAGAATAATGATAAAAATTCTGAATCAGAGCTAAATTAACATGAGAATGTAATTAGGACAGCATTCAAGTTATATTTAACTATGAATACATAAAAAGGCAAATGTTGGAACGAATTCATAGATTTGAGGTCATTAAGAAAACAACCATCCTCTGCAACTTTAAATCATACTTTTTAACTACATTTTTTAACACTAGGATAATTTTTAACCTTATATCCTGGTCAGATCCTAAGCCAGACCAACGCTCTATTCACCTCAAAATTCTTCATAACTTTAAAAAGAGATAAACTGTTCATTGCTTTCTGCAACTACCCACAGCAAACACTGCTATGAACTACTGATGTGCTTCAGGTGACTCTAGATTAAAAATGCAAGTGACAGTGAGTCTGTACTTATATCTATGTGAAATTACTCCTTAGACAGAAGCATCTACTGCCATCTGACATGCCTCAGGGCATCCAGTTGCCATTCCAGAAGGGCAGGAGACTCCCATATGCCCCGTGTCATATCTGTCGGCCAGGTGCGAAGTCTGAGTCATGTTAGAGCACTGGAAATGGCAATAGGTGCCTACGTTTGGGCAACAGCCCCCACCTTTACAGAGTGGCTGAGCAGGTCAAGGGGCTGATACCCAGCAGACATGCTGCATGATTGAAGACAGCATTCTGCTTTCAAAAAATGTGAACTTTGTTTCCTTTCTCTAACCACCATTATTAATAATTTTGTGATTTCTTTATTTGTTCTAAACTGCTACTGACTGATGAAGTTCCTGTTTTTAAGCTTTGATGTGCACAGCTGTTATTTCCTTCCAGTTATCTGAGTCAGTCCACATCATTAGAATATGCAAAATTTAATATGTCACCTTCTCCATTTTAAGGAGTGGAAAACCTTTACACGTTATTAAAAACTGTGATCATACATTCCTCTCTCTAGATCTTCCAGGAGTCTCTCAACAGCCTTACTTTTTTTCCTAATATCTAAATAGGCATACGCAAATCAATATGTATACCCTCACACACACTAAAAGCCTCATTAAAGATTTATTAAACAATTAGGAATGCCAGTATTTTCCAAAGACTACCAGTAGACAGTAGACTAAAACTCCAGGTATATTAGTGGAAGTACATAACCATGAAGTAGCAGTAAAGTAACAGTGAATCAGACCCATTACCCTCAAACTGAGCTAAAACCTCAGGATGACCTATGATTTCAAGAAAATAATTTGTCCTTATATATTTGGTACAGCACAGCACTCCCTGAGCAACCTTAGGTGGGTTTATGCACCAAAGCCCACGTGCCTCCTCCATAATTCAAATTAACAGCTTCTGCCTCTTGGTCTATTAAGATTGCAGCCTGTTTGGATAAGCTCAGACTCATGGCCAAGCGAGTATGGTTCAATAAGTTTCTATACACCAGCAGAACAAGGACGCTAGATTAGATGTGCCAGCCCTCACCCCACAACAGTCAAAATCGCATACGTTTCTGTAAAACTCTTTCACACTTTCGTTAACTTTTCATACTATAACAACTGGAGCCCTTCCTTTGAGGCTGCATTCAGAGGCATTTACTGCAGCGTGGTTCTGCAATGGGCACCTGGACGCTGTTAAAGCTACATTCAATTGTGCCAAGCACAAGAACAAATTCCCCATGTACATCTAAGTATTGAAGGATATGCCCACACTGGAGATTATGGGTCACTACTGAAAGGTGAGCATTTGTTAACTGCATAATAACTCTAAGTTGATCAGAGAGGACTCAGATTCTACAAGCGCAAAACATGCATGCTGACCACTTCAAATGCAGTTTTCCTCCCATTAATACAGAGTGGAGGTTGAAATTCAAAGGCGCAGTAGCAATATTTATTTGCTTTATCTGAATTCTGACTTTGAAGCCTAAATTATTGTAATTCCGTATTTAAAGTCTAAGCCAGGCAATGTGTTCCCATCATTGGGATTTTGATCAACTCCACAATCTGTCCATTATAAAATTTTCACACAAAACTATCAAGGTACACATTTTCTGTAGTTTTGAAATGTTGGAAAAGTGGCCTTTAGGGGGTCAAAAAAAGGGAAGAAAACCAAAAAAGAAACCCTAGAGAGGTTAAAATTCCTTTTTTGTGACAAACTTTAGAACTAAATACAGATTTTTGCTGGTTAAGTCCATTAGCTTCCTATATAGAAAATATACTTTCCATTTTTACTTTTGTTTTATTTCTGAATTTGAACTTCAAATAGAAAAATTAAAAGCTTTATGAAGGAAAAAATTAAGGCTCTGCAGGTACTGACATTATAACAAGAGGAATAAAGGTTGTTTTGGTTTGGTTTTTTTTATGTCTTTTTGCAGAACCAGCTAAAAATATTAAAATTGGCAGGCTTTCTTAATACATGAGGCTTTAAAAGAACAAAATTGAAGGGGAAAAAGGCAGAATATCTAAAAGTGAAAAGGTAATTGCTTCTTTAGGTTTGACCAATACTGTCAGTTTTTAAACCCTTTGTTACAAAAGGTTTTAACTCAGGAAAATGTTTTATTTTCAATGTGTAACAAGGTCACTTTGGGATGGAAATACTAGTCCTGCTCGTGAGACTTTTTAAAAGTTTTTTTTAAAAGTCTTCCCTCTTTCAACAGCACAAGAATTATATCACATAAAAAAATATATATATATTTTAAAGATGAAAAGCAGTAGTTAATAAAAGTTCCAAAACTCTTAAAACTCTTGAAAGACCCATTTTAGCATTCTAACATTTTTACACAAAAGACAGCTTAGCTAATAAAAATTTTCCTTAATTTAACTTTGGGAAACTCATCAAAAATGAGTTTTTCATTAATATTTTGGTTTTGACTAACACATTTTCATAAAAGAACAAACATGTCCTAAACTAGGGCACCTGTGTAGACTTAATATTGCTTCGTGTTATTTCATAAGGTTGGATGAATAACTTCAAGCACAGCAGACTCTGCCTCTCCCAGCTGAAAACACCTCAATCATTTACAGAGTAACTCTCAGCAATAACTCCTGCCTTAAGAGATCAGGGCTTTGCTAATTTTAGGATTAATACAGACTGTAGCACCATGGATACTGCTACCATCTCTTTCTAACTGCAGGAAGCATTTGAGAGATGATGTCTCTTGAGCACAAGGTTGTTCAGTGGCCAGTTCTGTCCTCTCTGAGGTGGGAAGACAGCAACTTGATGTGGCTGCTGTGAGCTCAGAGGCCAGAAGAACCAGCTGCAGAAGACTACAATAAATGATTATTTCTAGCTATCTGTCTCATACATCTGTCTGTATGAAAGATCCCTTCTGCACATCCATGAGCTAGCTGATGGGAATGCAGAAATAGTGCACTGTGGGGAGCTGGGTGAGGGATTATTCTTTTCTTACACTCTGTTTTACATGAATTTGCATCAAGAGCCCCAAGCAGAGAGAATCAGTCAGACGATTCACGTGTTAAAACTCTGCACAATGTTGTCCCCAGATTCAACTGAGGAGTGTAGGCAGGGGTATTGAATTCATCATTGCATCTAAGCAGAAGTTTTCTTTGTTCAAAAGCTCTAATTGCTAACAGAAAGAAGTCCTGTAGCTCAGAAAAAACACAGGAGAACGAATGACTAATAAAACTAATATAACAGAAAAACAACTGCCAGTCATTTATCTTTTTCTGCCCTTGAACAATTCTTCAAATTTTGAAGGCTACAGGAACAATTTCTCTATGTGAAGAAAACAATAATGCTTCCACAGACACTGTGTATAGGAGGAATCAAGAAGGAAGCGAAAACAACTGAAATAACACACGCACGTACACATACAAGGCATCAAAAAGTCTTTAAAATTGAATCAAATACATATTCTGCTTCATTATGACAACACCACGTCAAGGCATCCATTCAGTACCTACTAAATCTACTGAATTAGGCTGTACATAACTGCAGTAATGCAAGAACTAACATCTCCCCCCCAAGATAAATTCACTATGAAAGAGTGACTCAGTTTTGGAAGGAAATGTGTAGAGGCTATTCGGATTATGACTGAGCATCTCATAATAGGAAAAAGTGGAGGAGCACTCTTTAGGGCGATTTACATATGGAACTGGATTCAAGTGTATTTCAGAAGGCTGCTTTGGTACAACACAGGAAACAGTCCACAACAGAACTTGCTACTTAAGGAGAAAACTTAGCTGTGAACAATAAATACAACTAAGAACAAAAGAAAGTACAATAAAATCACAATAAAAACTTAAAAATTGCTTCAGACTATTAAAACCACAGGGCATTTTTTTTGATCTTGCTATGCTACAACTTAGCATTAATAAAAGAAGTCATTAAGATAAATTATCTAAACACGGTTGATCTTGATAAAGCTGCTCAGTGCACATTTACACTAATACAGAAGACCAGATTTGTGCAAACAGAGAATTAGTAGTTCCAGTGGAACCAAGAGCAATCAGTGTAAATCTCTGGTGTGGATCCCTGCACTATGACAAGTGGTTTAAGACCACGCTGTAGCTCTTATACAGTGGGTTTTTTTTACCTCATCTTCTCATTCCACTGAAGCTACTTAAAATAATTCTTCGTGTCAATGAAAGGCGCAATAGTTCCAAGGGATGAACAATACATTTCTTTCTTCCTACAGGAAAAAGTAAGTCAACACACCTAATTTAAATATAGATATGGCTTATAGTCTAAATCCTGTTAGATAGCACACCAAAGTACAAAGTACTTCTACTCAAAGTACAGTGAGGCCACAAGACAGAGGGCCACAGCAGGGAAATGAGAGACTCAGAACTGTTCCCTTTTCATTTTAAACAAATCTTTCATATATTTGATATTCCCTTTAAATGCCTTTAGGGTATGTCAAGTAGGTCACTAAAAGCTCAGTTCTCATAGCGAGTGGTATTTTACTGTAGGATTCATCCTTTTCTGCTAGCTACTGACCTCAGGGGCAGCCTGGGGCAATAGCAGGTGCCAAAGAGGAACCACAGTGAAAACAGCCATGGGAGAGATTGTGGCTCTGAAACATGCTTCTGATGCAAGTTTCTTTTGGCGGAAATTTACTGCAGACCTAAACTTACATTTGTATCAGGAATCATGATCACATTCTAGAATTGCATTAAGCTTTTGATCTCGGAAGGCCCAAAAGCAATAATCAGTGGCCAAACCAGAAATGTGGGAGTCCCAATAAGAAAAGACTTCATCTACAACTACTATGATGCTCCGAGAAGATCCTGTAAAGAAATACTGCTGTACAACAACCCATTTCAGCTAAGAACTACGTCTGTTTTGCTCTGGATGATGTATTCTACTTCTAAATATACAGTGAAACTATTCATAGTAACAGCCATGCCTGAAGCTGACAGCAGAAACCAAACAACACTTGGGGTGCAACACTCAAAAAGCATTTTCTTTGTCTAAATACTGGAGTGATGGCATTAGCCACAGAAACCAGCATGTTCAAATGATCTGCACCACCAGAAAACTGCACTGAAATCAATTTACCAAAGTTAATCCTGCTGGAATTACAAAGCCTCATTTCAAACAGAGGAAGTAAGCTCATGATCCAGCCTCTTCACCTGAGAATAAGAAACAACTTGTGAGAAAATGCTTTAGCACTGAGTCTTAATTAAAGCTGTGGCACTATCATATTAAAAAAAAAAAAAGTGATCATTATGAAGTTATAGTCTAGATCATGATTCAGGAATTATAATGAGGGCATAATTAATTACTAAATATCAGTTACTTTTACTTTCTTGCAATTTATTGGATCCCATATTCCAGGCATTAATTTTTTTTTGGAAACACACTTTAACCTGGTGAAAAGTCACCACAGAATGTGTTGGGGATTAACGTTCTCTACAAATCATAAGCATTATTGACATTGTTGTCTATGGTACTTGAAAGTATATAATTTTTTTCTGTTCTGGGCATCTTTGGTGGGAGACAGTAATAAAACAAACAGGTTAATATTTGGTGACTCTCGCTGGATTGATATTGTCTAATTTTGAAGGTAATTTGGAACCACTGGACTTGAAACTGAAAAACCAGTGCTTTATGGCAGTGTTGAACTATCTTGCTGCTTCAGAAGTTTCACTCCTCCCATCCTCTTCCGTTTTCTCCAGAATTAAGTTATGTCAAGGAAGGTTCTGTTGGGCTTGTTGCTGAAGAAACTGGTAACAGATCCATTTTCTCCTGCTACCTACAGATGATCAAGAGCTTTATGTATACTCTTTATAACTCTGCATTGTCTATGCTGAACACCACAGTGACAAACAAGCTTGTAGTAGCATGTGCCAGACCAACAGTTCCTTCATTTCACAACCAATGAAGCATCAGCTGGAGGAATGCAGTACAAGATCAATTATCAGAGTATCACAGGGGACAATGAATACGTTTGTATAATCAAGGTTTCAGGTAATGAAGGTAATTTTGAATGTAATTGATAGATAATGAGGAACATGGATAACAGGGACTTTTTGGAAAACCAAATTTGGATAATTCAGACTGTTTTACACTAAGTGTATTCCTCAAAGAATACAGTAATGTATGCTGGGATTTTCAGAGTTTTAAAATGGAATAAACCATCTGATCCCCATTAATTTCTCAGAAGTGGTTTTCTACCCAGTTCTATCAGGACATTCAGAAAAAAACACTCCAATTAAAGTCAACGGAGAGTTGTGTTTGTTTTAAGCTGGAAGCTCTCATGGCACATTTTGAATGTTTAGATACTGAAATTGCTTCTAAAGGAACAGGATGGGCTACACTGTGCGATGGAACTACTCCATGAAAGTAGAATGTTCCTAAATTTCAAAGGAGAGAAAGAAACTCTTGAAAAAAAAAGAAGTGCTCTCTACACACCTTATAGGAATGGCTTGGTCCTTTGTAAGAACATCAGCACCTTTAAGAGCAGTCTGAAAAATAAGAGAACCCCTCATCTGCCTTAAGAAAGAACTGTTCAGCACACTGGCAGAGCAGAAACGCAGATCATAGTATCTTTGCCCTGCAAAATCACACCTTTGCTGCTGCACCTAAAATTAAATCTGCAGTGTATTTCCGTCAGGTCCTTTGAATGCTTAAAATTGCAAAGTCCATGGTAAAGACACTAGATGGGTATCTTTACCACATTGGCCAATAGACAGTTGAAGTAGATGTCATGGAGAGACAACTTTGCAAGTAAGAAAATTTACTATTGCTTTTGCAAATGTTATTCCTTCTTTGCTGTTTAGCAGGACCTACTGAAAGCTGTACTGCTATCATCTGAAGCGAGTTCTCATTATTCACCAGTGAAGCCCAGGAGCATGCACATACCCCTCCATGCATTCAGGAGGCAGGTGGTGACTGTTAGAAAAATTAATGGTTGTAGAATAAGGACACTGAAATGGTAAACAAGGGAAATGTAACTGGGGGGCTGACAGAGGTATTTCAAAACTAAGAGGAATATAGCAATAGCCTCTTCTGCAGTTTACTTATCTAGGGATTAAGACTAGTGCAGCAAAGCAGAGAAACAGCCTTCATTCAGCTTCAGTAGAGGGAAAGGTGGAGAGGAAATATGAAAGAGACCGTGTAGTGTTTAAGCAGAGACTCAGAGGCAGTCAATCATGAAAAGAAAGTATTCTAAGCCACTATTCTTTAGCTACTTAATTTTGACAACTTATTTCATATCTGCTTTAACACAAAAAGCTTGATATTGACCAGTACGTAAACAAAAAGTGCATGTGTCAGGGGAAAATGCTCCCAAAGATGCTTTCCCCCCTCATCTGTCAGGGGAGTCAGTTTTGAATAAGTCATACTTAAGGGCTGAGAAAATATTAACCAGATGTAGAGTACATCTTCAATATGAAACTATCTGTACAAATCCCTCCTTCTAAGATAAAATAAACCTCGAGCAGAGATGGCAAAACATAGCTTATAAAGCAACTGAGACAATGAAAGCTATTAAAGGAGGAGGTAATCAGAAAGAAGGTCTCCCTTTTGTTTTTCACTTGTACAACCACAGCATCATAGAACAGTTTGGGTTGGAAGGGACCTTAAACACCACCTAGTTCCAACCCACCTACCGTGGGCAGAGACACCTTCCACTAAACCAGGTTGTTGAGAGCCCCATCCAACCTGGCCTTGCCTGCTTCTAGGGATATGGCATCCAGAATTTCTCTGGGAAACATGTTCCAGTGTCTCACTACCCTCATAGTGAAAATTCCTTCTTATGTCTAATCTCAATCGATCCTCTTCCAGTTTAAAGCCACTACTCACTGTCTTACCACTATATGACCTTGTAAACAGTTCCTTTCCAGCCTTCTTGTAGGTCCCTCTTTAGACACTAGAAGGCTGCATAATAAGCCCTCTTGGATAAGGACAACAGGGCCCTGTGTCATGATTGCCTCTGTAGATGCTGTTCTAATACTATTACTGTCATTAATGCTCATTGTTCCCAGCTCAGCACATCAGAGCTAGGCATTTCAGCATGCACAGTACATAAATTCATGCTCTCATCCAGGACTCCTGCAATATTCAAGAACATGAGAATGAAGACGACAAACTAGCAGTTTAACTCTGAATAACCTTATTTTGTGTGTGTGTGTCATCTAAAACCATTACTTTAATGTGATTATCTGTTTTTATTATTTCCTTTCTTTGGACTCAGAATAAAGACACAACTGAGACTCTCTCAGACACAGTCATTGGCATCATTACAGTCTTTCTACTGTCATCAACAGAGATCTGATCAGTAAATCAAGTTAGACTGTAAGGGCTACTGAAGAGCAAGAACTCTTTTATCATGCTATTACATAGCCAAGCTACCACTTCCTCTGGCTCACTGAGAAAAACAGACTGTTTCAGTTACTTTACATAACCAGAGGAGTTCTTAATGCAGAGATTATTGACTTAGTGGGGTTTTATCATGTCCCAGTGTACCAGGGGATTCCTTAATCCAGGACTTCTTTACATGATCTATTTTCATGGCTCTTTTTATTGTCACAGTCTGTCATTATAATGATTTGCAAATCCAGGACCAGCATATGCTTAGCTCCTTAACAGGTGCTCAAGGAAGAGAAAAGAAGAAGGCATTAGCCCCCTCTCTTTTGCCCTCTCATACTCCATAAGCATCAAACCCCATCATATACAGCATGAAAAAATTCCCGTGGGGCTGAGTACAGCAAGGTGGTGTGTGGCACAGTGTTGGCTTTCTGCCCACAGTAGCATTTCCACATCAGCCCATCATCTTCACAAAACCAGCAGGTTGAATATCCTCCTATGCTGCTCTCCACAGAGGTCAGTCTTTGTGGAGAGGCACAGGACATGCACACATTCTCAAGGAGCCAAGTCAATCAGACAAATGCTACAGAAACAGAGGTCTCCAAGAGCAAATATGGGTCTCAAAATGATGTGCTGCACAACACCAGTTGCTAGCAAATGCCACTGATAATCAATTCCTTTGTTGATACGGAGATGTTTATCCCTAGTATAAGGTCACTGCTGGGAAAAAAAAAACCTTAAGTATTCCAAAGCAAATAGATGGCATCACCCATTGAGATCAACAAAAAAACAACTGAACAAGGGATATGAAAAGCTGTTTGCAGAGATGAAGCCTCCTGTGCCTCCCTCTGTGGATTTTTGCTTAGTAGAGACCTGAACGTACTCTCTTCCCTTCCACTTCCCCCAATTTATTGAGCCCGAGTTGCATAGGCCAAAATAGAATCATTCATACAAGCCTCAATTCCTGTGTGAGGCTCCCTATGAGTGCTGTACAATGTGAGGACAGGATTCAAGCTCATCAGATGCTTTAGGCTGAGGTCCATCAAGGCAAGCATCTGATTTTATGGCCCTTTAACCCTTACATCCTACCTCACCCTCATTAATAGATATTTCCCTTGCCACTGTTGGAACCAGTGTGAGAATCTGCAAGACTGCTGTGCACTCCAAATTAATCACAGACCTAAAAGTCTTACTGGAGCAAGGTCTGAACAGCTGTTAGCACAGCATACCCCCAAAGATTTGGGCTGTGATCTCTGGTTTGGACTTCTCAGTGTTACCATAATACACACTGATAACGACAATATGTCACTGTGCTTATTGCTAGCAGACAGTTCCCAGAAAGAAAAAAAAAATAAAAAAATCTAAATCTGACAAGTTATCAATGTCAAAAACAAAAGTAAATTTATGTCAAAAAAACCCCCACGAAAACAATAAAGAAAGATGACATCCTGGATGTTAGGGAACAAAAGCAACAAAGAAAGATGACATCCTGGATGTTAGGGAGAAAATCAATGTTGAATATGGTATCACAAATTTTGTTCCAGCAAATAAATTTCTAGATCTCTGTTTCTTCTTTAAATTACAAGCACATAATGTTTCTTGGGGGTTTACGGCCACCATCAAAGCCATCTTGCTGAGAAACGTGGATGTCTTTCTTTTTCCAAAGGTCACAGAGTAGCTATCCCATATCTAGGAGCTGAAAGAACAGAAACATTTGGTACTCCTCCAAATGAAACCATCTCCACTGTCATTTGTTCAGCTTCCTCTGGCTTAGCTGCTGGATGTGAATCACCCAGCAACCTCTCAACATGTCAGCAATGGCTGTGTATATCGTTATAAAGCTCAGTCTTGCAAAAGTGATGCACAATGCTTGTTGCTCTAGAAATTAAACACGTGTTCTCTAAAGAGCCCCCTTGAATGTGCCTGTCTGCATTCCACATTCAACCCCATGCTGATACCGCTACTGTGAAAAACACTTGTGAATCCTTTTTCCTGGGCTTTGCTTTACTATCTTAGGCTTCTTATCAGGCCAGTTAGACACATTCATTCCTGGCTGAATGTCACCAATACAGAATGGAAGACACAAGAGACGCCAAAGCAGAAGCAAGCAAACTAACCAGCAGTATAACTAAAAAAGGCAGAAAACACTGCTTTCTCAGTTGTTTATAGGAACTTCAAAGTTCTCCTCAGTTATAAATCATTCTGAGCTACCAGTCTGCCTAAGGATGGCTGTGCTTTTGAAGGTGAAAGCTTGAAGATCAGACCTTGGGTGATAAAAAGAACGTTGGTTCCACTACAGATAGAGTCGATAGTAGAGGAGATAAAATGGTGTCCAAGAATAGGATAGATCAGGCTGAGATGTTTTTACCATGCAACTAGTCACCAAGAGATAAAAGTGCTTCTACCAGATAGATTTTTCAGTAGGAGAGAATTAAGCCGTTATAAGCTGTATTTGCCATCAGAAAGAAAGAATAAATAAAATTTTCACCTGACTACCACTTTCATAGGACATTTGATTATAATGGAGAATTACTGAATAAAAACTCCAAACTTTATAACCAAATTTAAAAAAAAAATCTTAAACTAACAACGAACAATTAAAAAAAACGCTTGCAGCCATGCTGCCAGATCCAATTATATTTGCACTACTAATTTGTAAGTGCAATATAAACAGAGTTATCAATGGATATGAAAACTCAGAGAATTATAAGAGGGAAGCAAAAAATGTTCTGTAGCAAAACATGCTCAGGATGCCCTCAAAAGTGGAACCAAAGACAATTTAATGTTGCTTCAGCCTCTGTTCCAGAACAGCCTCATCAGTCTGTGTATGAAAACAAAGAATTCACTCATAACTTTAAAACTATGTTTAGAAAGCATCTTAAATAAATAAATCAGCCTTTTCCTGGAAGAAAGTGATTTGTATGCAAATATACCCCAACATTTGTCACCAAAACTAAAGGATTTTGAAGTGAGAAGTTTTTTTGAATATAAAGTTTATCACTGCTTTGATGAAATGAGATGCCAGCTGCGAGGTTGCTGCTGTCTCCTTTAATGCCAATTAAAAGAACGGAAGATGGAGCTCTAGCTTGTGCTCGCAGGGAGAGCTGACACCATGCATGTAGCACAACTTTGACACCTAAACCTCCAGTGGCAGCAGCTAAGACATCAAGGGACCTACATTTAAAAGTAAAGCACTAGACTCTGCAACCTCTGTGACCTGCAGTATTAGAAAATGCATGAAGCACTCACGTATTACTTATAATAATTTAACGTTTTCCAATGAGAGGAGGAATGGGGAACCAACGTTTCAATAAAATGCAAAGCACACTCCGCTGCTGAGAAAGAATGGTCAAACTTGTGTCATTTTATATATTTTAATCTTCTTTCAGTTTGTTCAGAAGATTGTGCTCGTCCTTGGGCATCTCGGACAGTTTCACCTGACCCTTCCCGCCAGCAAGGACCAAGAAGGTAAGAACCACCACAAATTGCACCTGGTAGCCATGCCTCGGCTCCCTAAACCCCATGGAAGAGACAAGCCTTCCAGCACATTTTAAAGGTCAACAGGAGCAGACAGAACTCAAAGCCATGGGGCCCACTTAGAGAATGCCTCGTCAGCAACTCTTATCTTACAGATCTTAGATTTGGAAACATTCAATAACCCCTCTGTTCTTTTTCATTATACATTCTGCATTTTTATCTGCACTTACAGAAATCCTGAAACAATGAAATCCTACAAGGAGGACCTTCCTCCTCTCCCTGTATTTTGACCTCAACAAGTACTGGAAAATTGAAGACACTTGCTCAGACTTAGAAAACTATCCACATTTCCAGATGCTATCGCCATTGCTCTGCAATAGTCAATTGCTAATTGATTTTCTTTAAACTTGTGTGAGCTATAGATATATAGATGTGTACGTGCATTGAAACACAAAGCGTGTTTCCTCGTTCAGAACTCTGATATCAAAACATCTACAATCTCCCCAAGTGTGCTCTAGGACAACAAACAGGACAAAAGTAAATCAGTTTTAACAAAAGAGAAGGGATTACTAGAGTAATGAACATCTTGAAATACCATTTTTCAAATTATTTTCTTGTCTTAACTCACACAACTACATAACAATTGTGTTTTAGAGGCTGCCACTGATCTATCAAAGAAATTCCAAAACTTACCAAAAAACAGAGCATTCTCACTTGGAGCTCTAGGTTACGTGCCCACATGTACACATCTGCTGCTTCTGTTTGCATGCTACAAAGATTCACCAGAAATAAGACTCCCAACGGGTGAAGGCTACAGTCATTAAACATCATTTTGAACACAACAGAGAACAAAACATTCCCAGAATGGCAAGAACAACGCAAAAAAATACACCTGCACATAATAGCAAGTAAAATATTGTGGAAGTAGATGTCAAGAAAATAGTTTTACCTTGATTCTGTTTCCTGAGGCAAAAGGATTTCAAAGTATTTTTCAAAAACATAGCTTAACACTGATGGACAAGAGGCTGAACTGAGCAGCTGGCACATTTGCAGCCCACTTCTTCCACAACACATCTGTGTAGGTGATAGCACACCTGGATTACTCACCCTGCCTTGGGCACAATGAAAGGAAAACACCAAGTATGGCTGGTTGTGCTGCTGACACGTGGGAGACCACGATCAGGAGCGGAGGCATGGGCAGCCAACTGCACACACGAGCTCCACTGCAGGCAAGGGGATGGAACAAGGTGGGATGCAGCCCTCACCTTGTGTGTTACACCTTACCAGTGCCCTAGTGCATCTTCCCAGCGTTCAGGGGCTGTCTCACAGCACAAATCATGCCACTGGGAAAAGACAATTGAAAAATCTAATATACTACTTTACATACCCTTAACTACAGAAATAGACACATGCACACCACAAGCCCCTCTAAAGTTGTCAAATAAGATTTGAAAGCCAGTTTCTTTGGTATGAGACGCACAAATCTTCTGCAACAGCTGAAGGAGATTTTGACTGATGGTGGGAACATGGCACACTGATACTGTTTGTTTGGCACAAAACCCACACAAAGCAGAAACAGCTTTAGGACTTCAGCTTTACAAAATAGCTTCACTACTCAGAAATGCTAACCCTTGAGATAAAACAAAGCAAAAAAGTTTTCCAAGATAACTTTTTAAGCTAAATGAATGCATAAAAATAATAATAATAAAAAACTAACAAAAAAGCAGAAGGAAAGGACAGTGGGATCCATCCATCCTGCTCCCTATAATCCCCAAACAGGCTGTGTGCAATAAGGAATATATTATTATTTAATATTTTTGCCTTACATAATTTAGTACAGCACTGGATGTTGCAAAACCTTTTAACCTCTGCATTTTTTTTCCCCACTCAATTTCCACAAAACCTGGTGACTTTTCTCTGAGGAAGTAAGGTATACAAGTAAATAAATTGAATAGCATTTCATCCTCACACAATAAAAATTCATAAAATAATTCTTTAAAGAAACAAACCAGGAGAAATCCCAAACAGAAGAAAATAATTAGTGGTAGAGTTTCAACAGAGAGCAACAGAGATGGCCTCACCTGGAGCACAGCCTCTCACTCGAAAGAAAAATCAAGAGTATGTATTGCCTCTTTTACACATGCAGTTTGGAAGCCACACAAAAGCAGTTGTACCACCATGTCAGGCAATGTAAATATGCAGGTAGGTGTCCAATTACTTCAGCTTTAAAGATCGGAGCAGTCTATCTCTTCATAAGCAGACAGGGTGCACAAGGGTTTTGATACCCACGCTTGATGTATTTACCTTTGAAATCTGGCACTGCTGGTGATTGTTGTTCAACCAAAGTGTACGTATGCAAAAGCTAGATCATTTTCATCATGCTGTGCAGTGTATAGCTGCGCCTTTCAGACTAGATATCTATACAGCTGAAGAAAATGCCCTTTTTTCTTTTGAAGTAGGAGAGTACAAACCTCAAAGGTTCATTTCTTTGCAGTGACTAAGGCCCTAATAAGCATAACACACGACTACACCACCTCCAAAGTTACATGCAAATATACACAAGCTAGATTTTTGTCAATACATCTCATAGCACAAATCCACATTGCCAAGAATAAAGTTGGTATAAACTATGCTTTCATATATTACTTCATATTGAAAGAAATATTGGTGACCTTATCCAGCATGACCGTTATAATAGTAATAAAACCAAATCTTGGAAGATTACACTTCTGGTCAAAGTAGTAAAATGTGACCTTCTGCTATTCAAAGTTAACATTTATTATATTAATTTAGACACAAAAACTGCATTAAAATGATGTTAAGTGTCTGGCTGTCAAGCACAATAGCTAAGAAATTTGATCTGCAAATAAGACTTCGTCACCAACTCTCCATTTCACGTTTCACCATTGAAATGCATATGGCACAAAATCATTAGAGCTGTCCAGGAGATCTCAAAACCGATAGTTTGGGCATCTTAAATAAAATTCTGCTTGCATTTCAGCCACTAGGATCACGTCAGAGGTGACACGATGTACTGCATCTACAGTGTTCATACAGGGTGGCATCAATATAAAAACAAAAATAAAAACACCACCCCAGAATCAGAAGTTTATATTTGCTCTTCAATACAAAGGGCTAAATGCAAAATGCTGATGGACCAGACTGCAACAAGAATGACATTTTCACAGTTATTTTTAATACTGCAGCAGCATGTCCGTTTCAAACACAGGAAAAAAATAAACATCTAGTCTCAGGTCAGTAAGGAAGATTGAGGATTCTGCAGTCCCAAGTACTCTGAACTCCCACTGATTTCACTAAAAATACAGGACATACAGAGAGAGCAGCATATCAGAGCAGAGATGTGCACTGCAGATCTCAGAACAGAATGAGGTCTGGAGCTATTCTGGGATATAGCAAAAGTTGAAGAGTAGAGCTATCTGGCATTCTTTTTTATTTTTCTTCTCCAGTTAGTGTTTATTCACAGGCGAATATTGCCATACCAAAACAAAACAACAACAAAAAAATTCCTGTTTTTTTTTAAAAAAAGATGATAATAATTAAAAAAACCTCCACAGTCTATGTGAGCTCACAATATGGTGATTTAAGCATTCATTTGGAGTGTGGCAATTTTGCTCAGAGATCTGTGTCCTGTTATGAGTAGTATCCTGACTGTTTTATGCTGAGTTACATGCTCACAGTGGTTTCTGATGAGAAATTCAATAGCCATTACAGTAACAACAAATAGCAGGACATCAATCATTTTTTTCCCAGAACAGAACTCTAATTTTCTGGCCAGCCTAAATGTGTAAATATGCCTAATTTTAACAATTCTGAGAATTAAATGAGAACATTAATGCTTCCCACTATGTTGGCAAGTCACAAATTTCTGCTTTAAATTTCAAACAGAAAGAAAAGAGAAAAATGTTGGATTTTTATAATCCAAGTTGCTTAATCTGTCAAGAACAATGATTTGTGTCTGGCAAATGCTGATACGCATTTTTAGCAGAGCTAAGCAACATCAGCTCAGTAAAGAAAGTAGACCCTCCCTTCCCCCGCCATTGCAAAATAAAGCTTTAAAAAAAAAAAAAAAAAGAAAAAACTGGGTCTATCATCAGGGTGGCAGAAAACCACATCTATTTCATTTCAGTAACCTAGAATACAGGCTTTGCTTTTTTGGACTGCGACTGACAGAGCCTCAGCTCTCCTGTAGTAAGGATGGCATCTGATTTCAACAGCAGCTTCACCCCAAGACATCTTTCGGGTGTGTGCACCATACATGCTTTCTTCCCAGACCCTCCAGCTTTGTTGGAGTAGCTCAACAGTACATTTGCACAGGAGATCTACTGCTCTTCTGCCTTGGCAGAAGCTGTTCCCCCACAGATTAGCTGACAGCACAGTACTCAGTGTCTACACAGATCTCTTGACTTGGTTCCCTTCCCCTCTCAAGGGTGCAACTGGGTCAGGCTTTTTTTTTTTTTAAATCTCCTTTTGTGACACATTTCAGCAGGTTTCTCCTAATCCACCCATATTCATGCCTCATCTTTATATAACATGCTCTTTTAACAATGCATAATGCACAGCAGGTCCAAAAACCTGGATACAAAAGCCTTCTTTGCTCTTTACCTCTTTTCCTACATTATTTGCATCCTGCTACGATCCATCTCCTCTTATTCAAGAGGACAGAAATGTGACTAGTAAGGCATGCTACGAACTAAAAAATCTGCCAAATGCTCCATGGCCAAACTAATTATAACTGTACTCTCTCCGGATTGATGAAACTAAATGGAGACATACAAACTATCTTTGAAAATAGAAAAACATGCAACTGAAAAATGTTCGTATGGAAAAATACGCATAGACCATCGAGGCTTCAGCAGCAGCAGTTTATAGACCCAGTTACTACTACACGCATTTTAAATTTGAATGCCTCCTCAGTATTCATGAAGTGTATCACAGTTCAATAGTTGTTTTCATGAGTTGTGCCTTCATTAGGTGAACAACATTAAACACCTGGGATACTGTTCAAACTAGTCCTAAGGGGCAAATTTTCATGACAAATGAGCTGAGATAAATTTTACTACTGAAAAAAAATTTTCTCAATTTTGCAATGGTAAATTTACTACTTGTTTCAAAGAAATAAAATAAAGCAACAAAGGCACAAAGTTAATATTAATATTACTTCTACAAAATCCCCACAGAAAAGCTTTCAGTTGGCTGTGCAAATAAGAACACTTTCAAATACCAGAAGGAGAGTAAATATTTATTGACACATGTGCTTTTTTCCTCCTGCCAGGTTAATGGGGTTAATTCCTCACGATCTTTGGAAACATCTGTATGTTCATTATCACAGTGACTTCTTATGCCTTTATGGTTAGTGATATCTTACATATTTTGTTCAAATATGTTTTCTTTTTTCCTAAGGCTTGTAGTGTGCTTGGTTTGATTCTTATTTGGACAATGTTCCATTGGAGCTGTTACCAAATGTGTGTTTTTATCTGCCCTCTCCCTCAGTGCACACACAGCCCTCTGGCTCAGAGTCAAAGGTGTTTTCCCAGCCAAGAGCTTTGTAACGGCACAGAGACAACAAATTGCAAGGAAGTCCTCTTGCTCTGCGGGCCTGCCATGACTTCCCACAGCTCTGGCCATCCCCACTGCACAGGTGGGAAAGGTTGATTCCCCTCCAGGTACTGCTATCAGGACAGAGGAATGTTTTGTACATGTGGTTTTCTTCTCTCCATTCACAGCTGGATCTGTCCAAATGGGTGTTAACTGTGACAGCTTACTGAACTGTAAAAAGACTTCAAATATTTCAGACTGGAGGTCTGACAGCTCAGGACTTGATACCAGCCTAGTATCGACAACTGTCACACAGTCTGCCTGAGCTGGGGTCAGCCTTTTTCAGCTGGCTCCATACAATCTAAGCAGCACGACAATCTCAGTCCCATGCCCTGCAGAGAAATATTGACATTGTCACCTACACTGTAAGCTGGCACTCATGCCAGAGGCAACAAGGACACAGCGATGGACTTACACCTCCGTTTTTTTCAGACATCAAGGTCATGAAGACGACATGGTGGAAAGGAAGAAGGGGCAGGGAGGACCAGTCTGCTACTCCTAATGCTGCCAGAATCATATGCAGGAAGATTCAGCTTGTGGTTCTTGCACCTGGTGAACATTACAACAGTTGCAAATAGGAAAAAGCAGCTGTATTTTTGAGATAATTCAAATAACAATTACTGTTTCCATAAACCTTTATTCTAGCTTCTTAAGTCACTGTTGTCTCCTCCTTCAATGACACCACCACAGTAAGACAATACTGTCTAGCTGAGTAATGTGTACATGCACAAACACCCCTAGTACGGCAGAAGCTCTCAAGACATTTTCTTTGCTGCATTTTTTTAATGTCCTTCTGGTTTATGATACCCTAAACAACCCCTCCCTTAGGAGACCTTCCAGCTCGCTTCCAAGCAGCCACTGAGCCTTTCATACATAATAAAACATAAAAATTAAAGCAATGAATATTAGAAATATCCATCTTACTCGATTAGCTACTTCATAGTGAACTGTAACCCTTTGAATGTGGTCGGCTAATCCCATTAGCTGGTCAAGTAATTTTCTCTACTGCTTCTAGGAGTACAGAGCTCACTAGAAAATACATTAGAACCATGCTCACCCTTTAGATTAGATTAAGCTGCCTGTACAACTCAAAAGTGTTTCCCCAAGGTTTAAGACCTATACAGTAATCCTTGTATTTTTCACAATTCAGTGGGTATGCACTGCTCCTAAAAATTACTACAGGCTCGGTTTCACTTAAAGGTTAGACCCTCCTCCAAAGAACCAATTATTGTGGAATTACAGGCAAAGGGAACAAGGATTTTCTTTAAAGATTACTAAACTGATCTTTTTCCTCATAGTGAGAAAGACTTCCTTCAAATTTGGTTTATTAGCAAATTCGAAGAAGGCTTGAACAGGAGTAGGCTGACTCCTCCGGATTGCATTTCAATGCCTGCTGGCCTTTGCTGGGCAGGTTGCAAACTCTGACTCAAGTCTCTCCTGTGCTGGTCCTCATTTATAAGGACTTTGTGGTTTACTGCTGTAAGCTCATGCTTCAAGCCCTCCTGGGGAGAACATGGGAAATGAGAGAGGACTGTCAGAGCCTGTCTCCTGCACCCAAACTTCTCCAACCAGTTACCAGAGATCCTCTGAGAACATAATATCCCCCTTCCCTGCTCACCACTTGAGATCGCTTCCCTATCAAGGTTGGTTCAAAGCATGGGCGGGATGCATGGATCTGAATCCAGTTTTTCCCTTGGTTTGAAAATGGACAAACTGGTTCATTATCAACATCAGTTTTGTTGTTTTTCAGGTTTTTTTGGTTGTGTTTTTTTTTGGTTGTTTTTTTTTTTTTTTCAAATCTGCACTACAAAACACCATCCTTTCAGGCCCCAAAGCAAAATTAGAGGCAAGGTGCTAGGTCCTCCACAGATGAAGTAAGAAATAGTCTCTGCTCAAAAAAACATTCAGGGCAGACAGGGGACAGAAATATGGAAGGAGAAGAAATAAAATACATGTTCAAAATAGAGATACACAGCACAAGCATAAAAATGTCATTTCCTAAGGAAACTATGCTAAAAATCTGTCATAATCTAACTCAGCAAAACAGGCTGCAGATGAATGAAAATCCCAGTAGCATTTGCAATTTAAACCCCATCCATGTGGACTCATTTTAAGAGTGTAAGAAATAAAATCAGTACCAAAATATAGCTATTTATATCCAATAATAATGCTAGAAATGTACTATGTCACACTGTATTGTATGCCTAAGCAGGGGATGCTAGAAGAGTAGAAGGAAGGTATTTGAAGTCAGGAACTAGAAAGGCAAATGATTTTAATTTTAAAACAGTTATATCTTGTAGTGTGATTTCATGAAAGGTTCATAAATTGGTTGGTATTAAACCTGAGTTTAGCTCAGAATATTCTTCAGAGGTGAATTATTGAAACAACACAAGGCTACCGAGAAAATGTTCTCTGAGCTGAACTCTAATTATAACAGTGCAAAATATACCACTGTACTAATAGAGCATGTCTTTCAGCAACCATTGATGCAAAAAAATGCTACTTTTTATAATATGTGTGAATACTCTACATTTTCCAAGAAGCAGCAGAGTAATAGTAAATATTTAGTTGGCACAGCTTCAGCACACAGATCACATACTCTGAGATTTGAGGGCTCTGAGTCAAGAAAATGCTTCAGTGAATGCTTAAGTTAGACTATTTACACATCAGCCGCCTTCTTTCCCCACAGCAGCTCTCCACAACGCCCCTGTGTGACAGCACAACCCAGTAGATTTGACAGGCTCTGCTCCAGCTAAATCAAAAGCAGGTAGTGCTGCAAATCTGGGAATGTCTGCAGAACAATGTTTGCCCTAAACTAGGAATGTATGGATCTTATTTTCAGAAGTGAAACATTTTTGTACGTGATACACAAAGTGAGGACTTAAGCAGAAAAAGGGCAGACAGCAGAAGATGTGCCACATCACAGGTATGCAGAAAAACCAACTGCAACATTTACCCAAGAAAGGAGATAAACAGGGTTTCGATGAGTAGGTTCTTAAATAATCCTCATGGAGATATCTAATAGGAAACGCATCTAGAAACACGCTTGTCTACTTTGGAAAAAACAACATTCATGTCTTTATAAAGTCAGGCATACTTAGCAGAGTGCACACAGCACAGAGGAAAGCAGACAGACAGGGATCACAGGTACTTGTCCACGTCCAATATGAGCTCAACGGGGAGCAACAGACACCAGCACAGCTCCCTGAGCTCACGGGGACCTGCATGGCCACACAAACCTCCAGCACGGAAGCCAAGAGGGGTGCTTGCCCCAAATACCTGCTGAAATTGAGCCAAACCATGTTGCATTGAGATGGTTAAGCTGTCCCTGTCACAGCTGCGGCTCTAACCCACCCTGGGCAGTGCTGCAGGAAGCTCCAAGGCAGCAGAGGTCTGTCTCTAAAGGCTGCTGCTGGGTGTGTACATCGTTGTGCTGTTGCTTAGCCATCTCCAAGTCCAGACTGGTTCGCTGCTGCTGTGTGTAATTTGGAGGAGCCTGGGGAGTCAAAGCACAGCCTGGTGTCATGTTGTTTTCTTACTTTAACATTTGTCACCTCTGGCCCTCGAGGAGCCAAGCTGAGCTCTGGCACAACTGAGGATCTCCATGACGTTCGATCACTTGGTATTAGAAATGCTGGACACGTCAAAAACTGAGTCCATAAACAGGATAGTACAAGTAGATTCATCTCATTGCAGACACACCTTTTATCTACTTAATGGCATTTGTCATGTTAAGGGAGCCAACACACGTGGAAGAGAGCGTGCATTTCAGTCAGTGACATTTCACTACAATAATCACAGTTAAAAATGCATTAGCAGTAACTTTCCATCTATCAAAAGCATGAAGCAGGAAGCAACACTTGCCTGGCAAAGTCTAAGAATGCTATTAAATGTGCCTGAGGCCAGACTCTGCCTTTTTTTATGATCCATTTGCATAAGTAGGACATTTTCACATAAGTCTACATGGCTCTAGGGCAGCATAACTTGTCACCTCTCTACCTGGCTGCTGTTTGGATTACCTGACTAGCAAGCATCAAGGGCTGACTAAATATATTTTTAAAAAAGCCACATTTAAACCCTGACCGCTACAATATCTGCTCATTATTTGAATTTCTATTACATACAAACAGCAAGTAATTACAGTCTCATATGGCTGGAATGACTGCTGGGGGTACAAAGCTACCACATATCAGATGACTCACTATCTGCCCTCAGTGGATACAAGGGACTTAGTTTGTACTCAAGGAAAGAAAATTACTGTTCAGCAACGAGGTCTGGAAATCCCTCTCCATGCTGATGCAGACACCTCTCCCTCCATATATGGGATCACTGAGTCTCTATCTCGCCACAGACTTGCCTTTGATTTGAAAACCTGTGAACCACCCCTTCTTCCTTGCTCTTTTCCTGTTAAACAGAAGTAGAGATCATTTGCTATCCCACAACAGCAGCTCATACTCGTGGTTCCCCACATACAGGAAACACAGCTCATGTGAGATCAGTAGAGACACGAGGAGGAAGGGAATTAAAAATGCCACTCCACAGTGCCATCTTGTAGGACTCTAAACCGCCCCATTCAGAGAAGCTGTGAAGTTTATTACAAAATGCTAGTGGTCGAAAGTTCCCCCAAGCCTGACATGCCAGAGGTTGTGCATCCATCCAGCATGGCCCAGCGCTGCCCATAAGCGTGGCCAGGGCTCTACTGGATTGGGTGCCACTGCTCTCCACCTCCATTAGCTGCTACATCCCAGGGGCTTCTGCATTTACAAAATGAACACTTCACCAGAGTCCAGTATGCTATGTTCCACAGTGCACTCAGCTAACTTTTATCTGCATATTTAGCTCTGTACAGAAGACCTGTATAAGAGATTTTCAAAGAATCTTCTTTGAAGTGGTGTAAGGTAGGAAGCAGCCACAGGCGCTCTTGCTCCTGCTCTCCATGGGAGGAAAGGGGGGCAGGCAAATACCCTCAGTGTCACTACTTTTTCTGCTATTCTAATGAATGCTCCTCACAGATGCTTTTCTGACAGTAAGCCTGCAGTTTCTTTACATAATGACTTCTGAATAAATTGCATGGGGATCGGAACAGAGAGAAAATTATAACTTGCAAGTACAGTTCCCCGTCAAAGGCTTCTTCGTTACTTCTTTATTTGGATCATACTCGCCATGTTTCTGATGAGACAAACACACAAATGTGTGCAGTGCCTTTACCAGGACTAGCAGTTACTCTGAAGTAAAGCCACATGTGCCTGGGTAGGCATTTCAAGTAGCCAGGTGCCTAACGGTGATTAGAATAAAAACAGGTTTCCCTGCCATTTCTTCAGGATCCCAAAAGTTAATTCTAAAACTGGTCAACTGTCAGTGAATTTTAGACACTACTTGAAAGCAACCCACAAGTTTAGATGTAGGCAATCTATCTTTTATATCTTCTTTAGATGTCCTTGTTGAGTACTATTCTTTAGGAATTGTTATGGGTGTCTAAGGATTTGGGCAATGTAGATCCTTCTCAGATAATGTTCTCGCAGTCAGTGAGATGGTCAAGAGCTACTGTAAGTCTTGTCCAGTAGCACTTGCAATGGCAAACCTATTTCTACTACTGACGGCAGGGGAAGGAACTGAGAACAGTTGTTTAAAATGTAGTAACTAGCTTTCTGCAGACAAATGTTCTCAAGGTGCGAAAAAAGAAAAAAATACTCTGTTCTTGAATCCAAGTGATGATGAGCGGTGAGTCAATGGAAAAATCTCCCTGGGCCTTAAAGATGACAGCATGAGAGTCAAACTCCCCCACTCATTTACTGCTATACCTTGAGCTCACTTCACCTAACTTTAGCCATCTAAATATTAGGGTAGTTTAAATCCAGTTTAAAATTGTCCTCAGGGGAAAGAGAAAGACTTCTCTAGAATGCAATTTTCCTGTCCTATGGCAGCTGTCTCAGGTAAGCGGGATAAATTGCTTCCTGGAATTATCTGCTGCTTTTCAATCTAGATGATTGCCAGAGACCAGGGCTGACCCATGTGAAATAAAGGTCTAGGCCACTATGAGGTGTGTGCGTGTCGATGGGCGATACAGTTAAGTTTCCAATAACCACAGAATGATGATTTCAGCTTACCCCAGAAATGCATGGTTATGAGGGCACTCTTCCTGGTTCCTGGCTTTATCTCTCGGACTGTTTTTGGATCAAGAAAGGAAAGGCTGCCTCTGGCTTTTAAAAACCTGCAGATCCAGACCAGACTGCAGGCAAATGGCAAAACCATTAAACTCCTGTCTTCCGCAAGCTATAATGGAGCAATAGAGGAAAGCAGAAAACAAAAAGGTGGCAGCATCAGGAACATGTGCTGAATTATAGCCTAGTGTATCAGGACAGCAGCCAGTCAGGCAGTGTGAGCTACAGAGGCAATACAAACATTGGGAGTAGGTTCTAATTGCTAACATTAGATTAGATAACTGTGTCCAGGTTACTCCATGTTAGCAAGTCATCCTACTATCCTCTCTGTAACTTGCCTCACCCTGGTCTGTATTATCTGCAAAGCTGAGCAGTAACAGTCCAGTGCTTTCATCCTGACCACTGATAAAAATGCTAAAAGCGACAAGTGATACCACATTGAAGGATACATGGAAATCTTACACTAGTATTATCAACTTTACTAGCACAACTTGGAATCAAATTGAAAAGTGCATCTAGACAGTCATAAGAACAATTTGATGCAAACTTGCAGTGGTGAGCACCATCACCTTCTTTTCACTTCATCATCATGAAATAAATCTGACATCAATGGCTCTAATATTTTGGCATAGAAATCAAAACTCCTTTTTTTTTTTTTTTTTCCAAAAAGTAGCACAACATTAGATTTGGTCTGGTCTTCCAGAAATCACACAGCCTTTGGAATCTTATTAATAGTCAACATTAACTGTCAGTCAACTAGTAAAATGTTCAAGAATGTAAGCTACATGTTAAATATAACAACTAAAAAAATACAAAAAAAAAATAACAAAAAATGATGGCTGCCTTCTGCTTGAGTATCAAATTATTTTGCAACATTTTAATTTCCTATCTTATAATTCCTGTTAAACCATTTTCATGCAGAAGTGGACTAATAACACCACGAGGCTTTCTTTCTGTCTCTATCCTTCCCATATCACATTTCTACAAGTCTTCTGATTTACACCAAAGTATTGAGCACTTGGGACACTGTTTAAGTTTCATGAGACTTTGAAACAGGTTGAGATTTTTCTCCCCAATTATTTTTTCACAGACCATATTTTTAGCTTTAGAAAATAATTAAAGTTAACCCCCCTCAAATGTTAAAGTTACAAAGTTGCCATAGACACCCAGCTACATGTTGAATCACTAGGAAATAAAACTTAGGGGAGAGCAAGCAAGTAGAATGGAACGGAAGACATATTTGTAAAAATCACATACATGTCTACATTGATAAATGCATCTCTGTGCATAAACATTTACCTAGCAAAAAGAAGCAGAGATAAAATGTGCAAAGAGAGACAGTAATTGTAAATAACAGTCTCTGTTGCTCTCATTTCTTTCTAAAATTAGCCAATTTGATTTCTGAGGTCTTGATCTACATTTTCTATTGCAGACTATTTATTCCAAACACAAGAAGTCAAAGCGTCTACAGTACTTCAGTCTATTATTAACCCTCAGACTAGCATCTTATTAAAAGTCATAGGTTGAGTATTCCAATTATTAGCCAAGGAGATGGAAAGAAAAACATTGTGGCAAACAACAAGGCTCTTGTGGCCCACTGCATGCAGTGAAATCTTGTTTTGTCTAGTGTCTATTATTTTGGAATGGATTTCTCAGAGGCTGGAGATTGGAGATATTGTGTTGTTATTCAGAGATTCTCGTATACTTGTCTCTGTTATGTAAATCCCTGCACTCATCAGGGATGAGAGCTATTAATAGAGATCACAAGGAGTCAGAAAATTTCATATTTCTCTTCCTGTACTACTTTAGACTGATACTGTAAACACTCACACACATTAAAAAACCCCCGAAACTTGCAGTACTTGGAAGTGTAAGTGTTCAGGCCAAAAATGCATGCTCTATTTCCTACCTTTCTAATCACCTGCTCACAAAGTTACTTTTTCATTTCAAGCATTAGACTTCTGTACTACAGCGTGGTAAACTACTAAGCTTGAAACCCGTATGTGAGAATGCACACTCTTCAAGTAGGCTGGTAAGTTGTAAATATTGGCTATTTAACATCACATAGAGATCACAGTTGTTAGCTTATGTGACGAAAACTCCGGGCTTGGGAGAGCTAATCTATGTGTTTGCATACAGAAGAGAGTTCAGTGTTTTACAGCATCTTGACTGTCTTTTTTTATTGCTACCTATTTCTATCATCTACACAACTTTGTACCCACTATCATGTATTTATGCATGATTTGCTCAGCTTGTATGCAAATAGCTTAGTGGTTGGACCATAAACGAAGCTTTCTCTGCAGATAAAATAACTGGCATGAAGAAGCTGAAGCTACTAGTTTCTCCTGTGCCACTCTTTGCTCAATCACATGCATTGCAGTCTTTGACCCCTCATAGTGAATTTGTTAAGCTGATGCAATGTGGAGAGAATTGCATTTTCCTTTCCAGGTAAAGAAATTGTCTCTCAGACCAATTATTTTTTTCATTCACCAGTGCTGCTAACAGACTTGCAGTGTGGTCTTGCTTTCTACCCAGCATTAAATAGCAAGTTTATTGGAAATAGCACTTCCACAAATGCCCATAGAGGCAAAATACAGAAAAAAATAATGTAGGTTTTTTTCCCCTTAAGAACTGTTAAGTGAATCTAAATCATTCATCTCCATAGGTTATCTCCTTTTTCTACTGACTTGCACTGCACTGTAGCTCACAAATATTTATCCAAATTTCTACTTGGGTAGATATTTCCACAGTGGGTAATCACAGTATTAGATTCAGAAGAAACAAATATCCCTAAGACAAAATGAAAAACAATTTTTTCTGCAGAAAAACTATCCTTACTAATTAGAAGCCACAACTGTCCAAGGGCAATTCCTGTGCCCCACTTGGAACAGAAGTCCCACAAAGAGGTAACAGTTAGAAAGAGATAGTAAGAATTATTACACTGCATACAAATGAGCTGTGGAAAACATTAGTATTACTCCTGAAGTGTCACAATTAAAATGCAGAATGGTATAACAACATATGAAGAGTGCTATAAATGCATAGCACATCAGCATGTTGAACAAAAATATCTTTTTCTTTATGTCTCTTACTACTAATTTTGTACTTCAATTCTAGTAAATATTTCATATATAACCACATTGTTTGGTGACTCGGCAAGAAATACTGCACATATTTTTAAAAATAGACAAAAATCCAAGAAAGCACAAGTTTTCTTCTCTTACCACACCCTAAAAATATCAGTAACTACTAAAAAGGGAATGTTATGCAGAACAAAATGGAGGAGAAGCCCCCTAATGCGGAACAGCTGCATAGCACAACAGCAACAAAAAGAGTAATAAGATCTGAATGTCATATCATAATATGATTCTCTACGGAAACAAAATACTTTATGAATAATAGAACACTCCCATTCAGAATTACAGTCTCATTCTTTTGGTTTTTTAACCTCTCTTCTTATGTGATAAGGAAGGTACCCTTGACTGCTTTGTACTTCTATCCTCTTGAAGCTGAAATGCACTGGCATATCATCTATGAGGCACAGAAAAGACTTCATTAGCAATTTCAGGTTCAGGATGCTATGAACTGACATCTCTAGTGTGCATCTCCTTGTCACTTTACCCTTCTCTAGTACAAAAAGAAAAAAAAATTTCCTGTCAAACACTCTTCTAGACACATAAGTCTCTAGATGGAAAAAGAGTATTTTAAAACCAAATCCTCTAACCCGAAAAGGCAATTAGAAACTTAGTTAGTAAGACACAGCAAGAATATTCAACATTGACCGTGAATCTTCCAGCCCAGTGGTATTACTGCAAAGGTTTCTTTTCTTCCACAGAAATACTAAAAGTAGCTGCTTAAGTATAAAGAAATCTACCAACAGAGTAACTGGAATATTTGTGAACAAATAAAACTTTGTGAAAGCACTCAGGAGTAGAATTATACATCGGTGATTACCACAACCCAGGAAATACATCAGAATAACCATGGAATAAGCTTCGAGTTCTGTAATTCTTAGTGTACAAAAATAAGGAGTTATTTGTTTATCGAATATCCTTCACTCTGGCACAAAGGCGGCTTATGTTACCCAATCAGTTCTTTTGGCTTCAAAATATGTTCTGGAGAGCACATAAACAAGAATCTCCTTCCACGACCTACTCTACCTGCATGTACAGACAACTGTCAATCACAGGGAGACTTTTTAAATTTTAAATGCCTTTTAAATACTGTGGTCAGAAGACAAATCTGTACTCAATGAAGTTTACTTTTTTTTTTTTATTTAAAATGTTAATACGAGGGCTAATATACCAAATTTGTAACAGCATCTTTACTCTTCAGGTTTATATATTTCTCCTAACAGTTTCATCTAGAAGATAGATGGCACTTCGCATTCACAGAATACCATGTGAAACATTAATCACATAATCCTCACTGTCTGCTCTGTAATATATATTAGTAAACCCATTTCACAACGAAAGAAACTGAGAAGCTAGACAGGTCGACCACAGGTAAAGCTGCCGTTTATTAAGCCTTTTAAATTCCACTCTCAAACCAGCTTTGTGCATCCTCCTGGACTGCCTGGATTCCCCACAGCCTTCTCCAGTAACACATCTGCAACGTCTCATAACTTACAGGCTGTCTCATTTCCAGGTAGTTTGGGTTATTCCAGAATAAGGAACCAAATACTTGACAACAGAAACTCAGCTAATGGGAGATACTTTAACTACATGAAAGAAAGGTGCTCTGCCCAGCACAGAAGCAGCACAGGACACACCCAGCCAGCCAGCTAACTATCCAGATATTTCTCTCCACCAAAGATGTAACCTAGGGCCAAGTTTCAAATATCTGTGGCTCAAGAACCAGTTTGATACAACACTGCTGTGTGTTCTTGATACAGCTTTACTGAGAAAATGGTTGCTGAGCTGGGACAGAGACTGTGAACTAAAGCCCTGCAAGATAAAAACAGTAAAATGACCGATGTGTGATTGTTAAGTTGGTAATCATTAGCTACTCAAGTAAAAACTACTGGCATAAAAATATATAGAACTGTAAGAAAAAAAAAAAAAAAAAGAAAAGAAAAATATATAGAACGCAGCAACTTAGCATGACTTCAGAACAGCCTTTTCCAAGAGACAAGAGATATCAATACTTTCCCTCTCTCCTGCCTACCAAAGACAAACTCTTTAGTATCTCCTTGGTGGTGGTCAGTGTACTAATGCTAAATACATTATATTATGCTTATACATATAAATACATATAGTGTACATAAAATATGATGTGTTGCTATGCAGCACACTTGTCCTAGATCTCGTGTATGTGCAGTTTGCACTAAATAACTGATGTGCCCTCAGATTACAGTTATTTTGCCTGCTGCTCCTCTGTGCATGGTAAAAGATGGCCAGATTAAAGTGGTCTCCAAAAGGAAGGTTCACAAACTTAAATTGGGACTTCAGTAGTAAATCCTACCTTAGGATTCAAGCAGCTTAGTCACACTGAATGGCAAGTTGGAGATGGGGATAGAATAAACATGGCTACAAATATTGGTCAGCAAATTGACCAAAAAAGTTAAAGACAGCTTTCGGCATGGGATGTGCATGTCACACACTAAGCCTGGGGGATTTGTAGAATTGCTGGCTTGGTCTTCTGCTGCCTACATTTTTGAACTCCTACATTACCCAGAAAGAAAAACTGAAGAAGTGTACCCAAATGCAGCACGTGCACAGCCATAACAGGCAGTAAAGGAAGCTCCTTCTGCTAACGAGCTCAACTAGGAGCTGCATTTCAGACACAATGTAAAGAGTCTTAGCGACCCTTCATTTCTACTGAAACCACTGAGCACCCTAAATACTTTGCAACAGAAGAAAGAGTGGAGCCTGCTAAATAATGTGCTACCCCCCTCATGAAGCAGTAACTGTCAGTGACACATTAAGAAAAGCTCAACACAGGGCACTCGTGTAGATGTACAGAAGGTGGATGCCAGCAGCAGCAGCCTTGTCTTCTAATCATCATGCACACATCAGTGATCGGACCCTAAAAGGTCCTCATCGCTTCATCACCTGCAAATCAAACCCCTGAGTTAGAACAGCTCTCCCCCTTCCCCAGACAGAGGTTCAGAGCTGCCACATCTCATCTCACCTCCCCACACCATTGCTTGTCAGCTAGAAGTGTGGTAGAATCTCTAAAATCCAACTTAAAGTCCATGAGCAAAAGTTGATCCTATTACACGGTCTAGAAATTTATACAATGAATGAGAAGGATTAAAAAAAAAAATGCAGAACAGTGCAACGTTAGCATCTGCCAGGGGTATTTGGGATTCAAACATTGTTAAGAGTCTCCAATGGATACAGCAGAATAGACAAATACCCTCTCGTAACATACACACTGACAGGCAGATGTCCCTGAACATGCCTTGCTCCTCATTCCTCTTCAAGGCAGCACAAAATTGGCTCTAGTGACTGAGAAAATATACTCTAGGCTCAATCATCTGTAACTTTGTGAAGCGGCAAAGGATGTTTGGCTTCAGGTGTGAAAGCAAAGTGAGATATTTCAGTAATGAGTTTGAGTGGGTTTAACAAATTTACAAAAAATTATTCTTGGTGAGACTGCCAGAGTTATTAGAAGTCTGTGCAACATCTAAACCCAGAGTATGATCTCCATTGCTTCAAATCCAGATGTGATTCGAAAGACAATTCATTTCATTATTGTCCTCCTTGGCATGGTAGCCATTTCTTTTTATGTCAAGACATCAGATCCAAAACTAAAGTAAATAAGATGCTCTTCCTGTCACAAACAGGTGACATCACATTTTCTCTCACAGACTCAGACGAGGGTTTCTCAAGAGGAGACACCAAGCATCTAACCATTTTTTTCTTTATTCGCTTTTCAAAAATAAATTTGGTGAAAACTTAACTGAACCAACAGCATGTGAACGGGTAACGTGACATGGATTTGAACTTACAGGCTAAGATGCTGAATTTCTAAACCCAATCTCAACAAAATTTAGTTTCACTTCAGTTTTTGTGGCTCTCTTTCAGCAATGACAATAACACATAGCTTAACATCCTTCGCCAGTAGAACCATCAGGTCTCAGCACTGACTTCAAAGAGCCAGGGAATGACTAAAGAAAAATGGGAAGTGGGTCAAAAAGCAATTGTTTTTTTTTTTTTTCTACCATTGCATTATATGTAGACATACACAGAAATATAGTCAAATACCATTCCAAGGTTTTCTTTAATCAGACTAAACAAGCAAGCTCAGCAGACGTCTAGTGGGTAACAGTCAATGAGAAGTTATGTCACAGACTCCTGTGGTTTCCTAACTGCTCCAGACCATTTGATTTCTCTTACTACACTTTCATTCCCCACAGTGGAATCCCTGCACGCATACAGAAGTACAAGGTCTTTTAATACCTACTGGATTTTGATATCCCAGACTGAGCTTTCTAGGCAGTCCTTGCCTATGGGTTTGTTTTGGCG